>JBBGZY010000094.1:1360000-1370724 GCA_037952925.1 Lithobates clamitans | reverse complement strand
GAGAGAGGACAAAGGATAGAGGGGGAGAGAGGGGGAGAGAGAAGGGGGAGAGAGGGGGGTAAGAGAGAGAGTGAAGGAGAGAGGGGGAAGGATAGAGAGAGAGAGAGAGAGAGAGAGAGGGGGGAGGGAAGGACAGAGAGAGAGGGAAGAGGGAGAGAGAAGGAGATAGAGGGGAGAGAGGGAGGGGAAGGATAGAGGGGGGAGAGAGAGAGGGGGAAGAGATAGAGGAGAGAGAGGGAGAGAGAGAGGGGAAGAGAGAGAGGAGAGAGGGGGGAGGAGCGAGAGAGAGAAAGAAAGAAAGAAAGAAAGAAAGAAAGAAAGAAAGAAAGAAAGAAAGAAAGAAAGAAAGAAAGAAAGAAAGAAAGAAAGAAAGAAAGAAAGAAAGAAAGAAAGAAAAAGGAAAACAAAGCCAAGGGCTGTTTTCTGAGTTGGAATGTATGAAGGGAATGCTCGGTGACTGGTCGTCCAGCAGTGGGGACCCCTACTTTAGCAAATCCTATGGGGTTAGTGCTACACACCCTTGGACAGCAACATTGTCAACCTGTGGAGAGGGTAGAGTTAGATGGACTTGACTAACAAATTTAAATCTCCAAACTCAGCTAACACTTTTTAACCAGTTATATCAATAGTTTTTTTTCTTTTTGGGATAAAGATTTTTCATAAATAAAAGCTGATCATTGTAAGCACCCCTGTCAGTGGTAAATGGTTTGCCTCAACTGTTTAACTGCTACTTTTTCTAGGCAGCCTTGTCTGTTAAAAGAAATTGGAAAATAACAGACTTACTGGCCAGATCACCAGGTGAAAATAATGGAAAAACATCCTAAAAAAGAAAACAAATGCAGCCACCACATCTAAGAATTGTTAAACTATACTAAAGACAAAACTTTATTTTTTTTATTTGTCCTGTTTACCGATATGAAAGTGAAAGCAAAGAAAATCCCAAATTTTGGGTTGTCCCCAGAAAACTAATAGAGAGGAAATTCTCCATGGGGACACTAGTTCTGGTGACCTGGGGGTCCCAAGGAATTCCCTTAATTTGTAGGGATTTCCTCTCACTTCCTGTTTTTGCTAATGGGACAGGAAGTGAAGGGAAATCTCCCCCAGTGAGACACAGATGGAAAAAAAAAATCTGACAGGGGTTATAACCCTCCCTTACTCTATCCAAAATTTTAAAAAGTTGCTTATAGTTCTACCTTAAGCTGCAATATATTACATTTTTTGGGGAGGTTTAACCACTTCATGACATTCGCCGTACCCGTACGTCGGTACTTTGATGCTAAATACAGTTGTTATGGCAACAGCTAGCTATTTTCGGGAACGACGTGCATTTCTCTTTAAGATAAAAGTGGTGTCTGCGGCGGATTCGCCACAAGATCACTTTTATCGTTGACTGGAGAGGTGCCCGCCGCGTATCGGTCGTCTCAGCCACTTACCGGAGCTGTCGGTAGCGGCAGAGACGATTGCACCCTTTCACCTCACTGCCTGGATGCCGAGTGAAGGGAAGATGGCCCCCGCTCAGCTCCATAGCATTGAAAGGCAGAAGTGACGTCAAACGTCACTTCCACTCAATGCTCTTAAAGGAGAAGTTTTTTTTTTTTTAATGAAATTATTATTTTTTATTTTTTTGCATTTTAGTGTAAATATGAGATTTTGAGAGTCTTTCTGACCCCATATCTCATATTTAAGAGGTCCTGTCATGTTTTTTTTCTATTACAAGGGATCTTTACATTCCTTGTAATCGGAATGAAAGTGACCCAATTTAAAAAAAAAAAAAAAAGACAGTGTCAAAATAAAAAATAAAAAGTAAAATAATTAAAAAATAAAAATAAAACATTTTAAAGCGCCCTGTCCTGACGAGCTGCACGCAGAAGCGAACACATACGTGAGTAGCGCCCGCCTATGAAAACAGTGTTCAATCCACATGTGTGAGGTATTGCTGCGATCGTTATGCCCCGTACACACGGTCGGACTTTGTTCGGACATTCCGACAACAAAGTCCATGGATTTTTTCCGTCGGATGTTGGCTCAAACTTGTCTTGCATACACACGGTCACACAAAGTTGTCGGAAGATCCGATCGTTCTGAACGCGGTGACGTAAAACACGTATGTCGGGACTATAAACGGGGCAGTGGCCAATAGCTTTCATCTCTTTATTTATTCTGAGCATGCGTGGCACTTTGTCCGTCGGATTTGTGTACACACGATCGGAAATTCCGACAACGGATTTTGTTGTCGGAAAATTTTATAGCAAACTCTCCAACTTTGTGTGTCGGAAAATCCAATGGAAAAGTCCGATGGAGCCCACACACGGTCGGAATTTCCAACAACAAGGTCCTATCACACATTTTCCGTCGGAAAATCCGACCGTGTGTACAGGGCATTAGTGTGAAAGCAATAATTCTAGCACTAGACCTCCTCTGTAACTCAAAACTGGCAACCTGTAGACATTTTTAAACGTCGCCTATGGAGATTTTAAAGGGTAAATGTTTGTCACCATTCCACGAGCGGGCGCAGTTTTGAAGCGTGACATGTTGGGTATCAATTTGCTCGGCGTAACATTATCTATCACAATATTAAAAAAAAAAGTTGGGCTAACTTTACTGTTGTCTTATTTTTTCATTTAAAAAAGTGTATTCTTTCCCAAAAAAAAGTGCGCTTGTAAGACCGCTGCGCAAATAACGGTGTAACAGAAAGTATTGCAACGACCGCCATTTTATTCTCTAGGGTGTTACAAAAAAATATATAATGTTTGGGGGTTCTAAGTCATTTTCTAGCAAAAAAAAAAAAATGATTTTAACTTGTAAACACCAAGTCTGAAAAAAGAGGCTTGGTTCTTAAGTGGTTAATACCGCTTTAAGTAGTTTTTAGCATTTTTTTTTTTTTTTAGCTTTTAGTAGTTCAAATTATGATGTCCCTTTAAACCCATGATAAGTAGTAAACAGATTCCCAGAGCAACAAGTGGCGGCGTCTCCTCCATGAATTACATGCCATCATCTCAGGAATCTGCCACAAGCTCTCAGAAGTGAGAGGGGAGCTCGGGTTCCCCGTCCCTCTCCAGCGGGAGATGAGTCAGAGATCTGGCTGGTTACAGTACATCTGCCAGCGCCGCCGCTCCGATGTACTGGGGGGGGGGGCAATGATCCGGAAGGCCGAGGCCAGGGCTAAATCTGTGACGGGCGGCCTTAATTATTTACAGCATAATTGCAACATTTATGAGCGCAGATTGTGATGAGAACATTATGCTCTATAAAACCGGTTATCCCGCCATGATTCCCGGCTGCATTCAAATAAAATATTGTTGATGTAATAAAGCATTGGAATATAATGTGTGCAATAAATGATGATAAAAAAAAAAATTAAAAAAAAAAAAAAAGCACAGACTGTCCCAGGGGTGGACTGACCATTCGGCCACTTGGGCACTGCCCGAGGGCCCCCGGGCCACTAGGGGGCCCCATCAGGGTTGCCAGCCTCAGTAAAACCAGGGACAGTATGTATAAATCTGTGGTTTTTTTACATCTGTCTCTGAAATGTCCCTTACCGACATCCTTTTGGTCTAAAAATCCAGAGATTATAGCTGCCCCACCTCTCCAGTACCTTCTCAGCCAATAGAAGCATGTCTGTGTATACTGTGTGTACATGTATGTGTATACTGTGTGTACATGTATGTGTATACTGTGTGTACATGTATGTGTATACTGTGTGTACATGTATGTGTATACTGTGTGATTGTATACTGTGTGTGTGTATACTGTGTGGCCCCATAATCTCTGATTGCCTGGGGGGCCCCATGAGTTGTCAGTGTGCCCTGGACTGTCCCCAAGTGGAGCAGTCGGTTGCAGGGCTGAGATCTCAGCAAGGGAAGGAAACTTTCCAGTATTCGCTCCAACAAGGTAAGTCCATGTTTGATGGGGGGGGGGGGGTAGGTGAAGGTTAGAGTTAAGGTGTAGGAGCTAAAGTATAACTAAAGCCTCGTACGCACGATCGGATTGTCCGCCGGGAATTGTGTGATGTCAGGCTGTTGGCGGAAAATCCGACCGTTTGTTCGCTCCATCGGACAATTGTTGTCGGATTTTCCGCGGACAAATGTTGGATGGCAGGTTTTTACATTTTCCGCGGACAAATGTGTGTTGTCAGATTTTCTGAGCGTGTGTACACAAGTCCATCTGACAAAAGTACAAACACGCATGCTCGGAAGCAAAGATGACCCAGAAAGCGGTCGGTCTTGTAAACTAGCGCTCATAATGGAGAATTAACATTCGTGACGTGGAAAATTATGAAATCTCGAAATGCAGCGCACAATTCTCTTCTTCTTTAATGGGATAATAATGAAGCTGCTTTGCTGGTGATACTGATGGAGTTCTGCCAAACGTATTTTAATTTTTTTTTCTAGTGATATCAAGAATAATATTATTATGTTTTTGTTTTTTGTTTTTTGGGCAAGTTACCACAACACCATTATCCCGTAGTTTTTAAGATCAAAGATACAACTATGTTGGTGTCCCATTGTTAATTTTACATTGTATTTTATAAAATGTAACTGCCTAACTCTCATTTGAAGTAAAACACACAAGTATTATTCTCCACAATTTTTTTTATTGTGCATTAAAAAAAGAAAAACAAATAAAATTAGACATGCTATCTGCCAATAGAACTTAACCAAAAAGTGCATTCTATGCATCCAAAAATATAGAAAATATACCAAATCAAATCATTATTCAACCAAAAAATAAAATAAAAGCCTCATGCGTGTGTCCTGCCTCTTAATATAGGGGGTCAACAATGCCAAGAGTTGGTGAAAGCAGGGGTCCGTCATCCGAAGATAATTCCAAAAATCATCCGGATTATTCTCCTGGAGCTCCCACAGCAAAGGCATATGACATAATTGGTCACCATTAATAAAGCAATTTTTGGTCCAAGAAGTCCTCCTCCTCCTGTTCCTGGACTGGACTCGGGTCAAAGCAATAACTCCAAGGCCAATAATAAATAACACGTTATCTCCTCCGATTCCGCAACCTGGCTGGTTGACGAACAGCCATTCAGAAACAAACTGAAAAGAGCTAAATGAAAAACGCGAAAAGAAAAGCGTGAATCAACACTCACCAAACTTCTACTAACACGAAATTAGCAGAAGTAACCCAAAGGGTGGCGCTAAAGAGCTGAAAAACAACGTAGTATGTCACTTTGTTTGTGTTTGTTGGCCGACAATTCCTTGCCGTTTGTATGCAAGACAAAATCCAGGCCCACGTCTTCAGACAAATGTCTGAGATTTTGTCTGCGGAAAATCCGATTGCGTGTATGAGGCTTAAGTAATCTTTCACACTGGTGGCTACTGGAGGTAAAAACAGGAGGCTGCATTAACATCCCTTGTGTTGCGTTAAAACACACTGTTGCATGTTAACCACTTGCCCTCCGGAGGGTTTTACCTCCTTCATGACCAGGCCATTTTTTGCATTACTTTAACCACTTAAGGACCAGGCCTATTTTTTACACTTGGTGTTTACAAGTTAAGATCAGTTTTTTTTTTGCTAGAAAATTACTTAGAATCCCCAAACATTTTTTTTTCAGACACCCTAGAGGAGTGGTCATCAACCCTGTCCTCAGGGCCCACTAACAGGTCAGGTTTGCAAGATAACTGAAATACATCACAGGTGATCTCATTTGCTGCTCAGTGATTGCAGTATTCTTGTCTGCATCTCCCCAAGGTAATACATAAAACCTGGCCTGTTAGTGGGCCCTGAGGACAAGGTTGATGACCACTGCCATAGAGAATAAAATGGCGGTCGTTATCTCACAACGTATTTGCACAGCGGTCTTACAAACGCAATTTTTTTTGGGAAAAAAATACACTTTTTTTAATTAAAACATAAGAAAACAGTAAAGTTAGCCCAATTTGTTAAAGATAATGTTACGCCGAGTAAATTGATACCCAACATGTCACACTTCAAAATTGCGCCCGCTTGTGGAATGGCGACAAACTTTGACACTTAAAAATCTCCATAGGCGACATTTAAAAATTACTACAGGTTACCAGTTTCGAGATACAGAGGTCTTTTACTAGAATTATTGCTCTCGCTCTAACAATTGCGGCGATACCTCACATGTGTGGTTTGAACACTGTTTACATATGCGGGCGCTACTTACGTATGCGTTCGCTTCTGCGCACGAGTGCGCATGGACGGGGCGCTTAAGGGCGCTCTCATATTTACACTTATGGTAAATGCAATAAAAAAAAATATTTTTTTTCCCAATAAAAAAAGTGTCCCTTTAGGGCCGTTGGGAGGAAGTGATGTTTGATGTTGTTGCCGTCATCCAACGCCATTGAGCCTCACTTGACTTAGTGCCAAGCAGGGGACAGCATCGGATCGTCTCTGCGGCTCCGGTAAGCGGTGGAGACGACAGGGAGGCAGCGGAGTGGGCACCTCTCCCGGTGCCGACTAAGGTGATCTTGCGGCGGATCCGCCGCGTAGACCACTTTTATCTTAAAGTGGACCGCCCACTGTTTAAAAAAAATACCGGGGTTATGGCAGCAGATAGCTGCCATAACCCCGGTATTTAATGTCAAATTACCGACGTATAACGACGGCAGGCGGTCCGGAAGTGGTTAACCGACAATTGCACGGTGGTGCGACGAGATCCATGTTCTTGCTTTGTAGGAACACAAGATCACAACCTTCACCTCTCACAGAACGGCGATCTGACTTGTTTAGGTAGGCAGACCGCCGTTCCATTTCTGTCCTGAACTGATTGGCTCCTGCTGTGTCCAATCGCAGTGGGTTGTCGGTGGCACACATGCACGCCTCAGACCTGGAAGAGCCGTCTTGCCACCGTATATGTACAGTATACAGTCAGCAAGCAGTTAATGCATGTTATTTTACCCACTTGACCTCTATAACATTTACCCCCCTTCATGACCAGGCCATTTTATGCTATACGGCACTGCGTTACTTTAACTGACAACTGCGCAGCCATGCAACGCTTTCCATATATGAAATGGATGTCCTTTTTTTTCCCACAAATAGAGCTTTCTTTTGGTGGTATTTGATCACCTCTGCGGTTTTTATTTTTTGCGCTATAAACAAAAGAATACTGACAATTTTGAAAGAAAAAAAACTATATTTTTTACTTTATGCTATAAAAGATATCCAATAAAAAAAATGTAAAAAAATCAAATTTCTTCATAAATTTAGGCCAATATATATTCTGCTACATATTTAGGTAAACGAAAATCCCAATAAGTGTATATTGATTCAGAAAATCACCGCTCCAAGACAATTGCCCGTTCTCGAATCAGCTGTCTCTGCAATGAGAAGGGTGTCGGCTCTGTTTGCAACAGTGACATAGAAACAAAAAATATGCTGGACAGCCGCACTACAAAAAAAAATCACCTTTTATTGCATAAAAAAGACAAAGTTCCAAGACATCCAAGTACCAATACATACAGCTAACACGTTTTCACACCAAATGGTGCCTAATCGTAGCTTAAAGCGGGGGTCCACCCACACCGCCAAAAAAAAAAATATTAAAAGCCAGCAGCTACAAATACTGCAGCTGCTGACTTTTAATAAATGGCCACTTACCTGTCCCAGGGTCCAGCGATGTTGGCAGGGGACGCCGAGAACCCGATCGGTTCTCGGCAGCTGCCGCCGCCATCCTAGGTGAGGGAATCAGGAAGTGAAGCGTTGCGGCTTCACTTCCCGATTCCCTACTGCGCATGCGCGAGTCGCGCTGCGCGTCCCAAGTGGTCCCCGCTCTCTCCTGGGAGCTGTGTGTTCCCAGGAGACAGCGCGGTGGGGACGGGAAGAGGCGTAGACTCCCATGGGAGTCTATGCCGGAAGTGGGTGCAAATACATGTCTTAGACAGGTATCTGCACCCCCCTCCCCCCTGAAAGGTGCCAAATGTGACACCGGAGGGGGGGAGGGTTCCGAAGAGCGGAAGTTCCATTTTTGTGTGGAACTCCGCTTTAACCACCTCTGTCATGCCTTTGTTAATAAGGCTTGTAATCTTCCTATTTACGTTTTGGTTTAATTAGATTAATCTATGCTGCCATCTAGTGGCCATTTTGTACAATTGCGCTATATTTCAATGTAGTCATTTAGAATAGCCGGTTAGATTTGGTACATGCAAGCCTCCGTACTTTCAATCCCATCAGGCCTTGCGTAAGCTTCCCTTTTTTCCTTTCACCCTGGAAGCAAGCACATCTGCTGCTAAGCTCTACGCTAGCCATCCGGATCCATCTTCTGTATGTTTATTACTTGTATCTTCATCTAGATATATAGATAGGGAGGCACTAATTGTATGATCTTTTATTCATTGCATTTTGTTTGTATCTGTTACAGTTTTACCCTATCTTGTATCAATAAAAGTTCAAAAGGATTCTGCCCCTACCAGAATGCATTGGTATGAGAGGAGTTAACAGTGTGCCCAAATACACCTCAGTCACTTGTAGTGAGGGGCATAACAGTAAAACGAAGGCTTCTATCACGGCTATCATACAGAACGGCAGTAATACAGCACTGTTATCAGCTTCCATATAGCCAGACACCGTCACAGACAAAGTCAGAGCACTTCGTGACAAGGTCGGAAGTTTACTCCACGAGCACAAGGAGTTCAGTGAAAAGCGAAACAATCGCCATTGCCCGGGCAAAGGCGGAATCTGCAAAAGTAAAAGCTGACTTTGCGGCAAAGGAGGCCAGAATAAAAGCTGCTGTGACCGAAAAAGAGATACAACTTAAATTAGAAAAGTTACGTATGGAAACTGCATTAGAGGAACTAGCTGCAGAGAAGGAGTCAGCGGCTGCTTCGGCCGGGGCAGACATCTTAAAAGAACTTGCAAAGCCCACCAGTGAGCGGCTCAGCAACGTACTTGAAAAAAAAATCCGTTCCTGGCGATGGTACAGAGCGTACCTCAGAAAATGTGCGACGGCACGCCGAACCCGACAACTGCCCACTTACAGCGCCGAGAGCGGAATCAACCCCTTCCATTCACACGCCTTATGTCAAGCAGGAAAGTAAACCCGCACTCAGTCAGTTTTCAGCACATTCTGCATCTGGGCTATCAAAACACTACGTACAGTTGACCGAATCGAAAATGAAGAACGACGGGTTAAAATACACAGCGACAGTATCTCTGATGACCGCAAATACCCACCAAGTTCCTGGCACAACAGAGCGCCCCCTGGCTACTCACACAACGATCAAGGTATATCAGATTTCTTCAAGTTCTTAGCAAGATGTGAACGGTTAGCAAAGGGACTTGCAAAGTTTAACGATCGCCCTGAAAGTTATAGAGCATGGCGTTCGTCCTTTAGAAATGCAACTAGGGATCTTGATTTAAAGGCAAGTGAAGAAGCCGATCTCTTAGTCAATTGGCTGGGGAATGAGTCGTCAGAGCATGAAAGGAGAATCAAAAACATTAATTACCCAACCAAAGGGCTGAGCATGATATCGGAGAGGGTTGATGAATGTTACGGTTCCCCAGAAATTATAGAAAACTCTCTTTTTAAAAGAATGGAGGACTTTCCCAGGATTCCTAACAAAGGCTACCAGAAGCTGAGAGAATTGAATGACCTAGTGACAGAACTCCAAATAGCCAAAGCAGAAGGAGACTTGCCAGGCCATGCCTTTCTGGACACAGCCTGTGGCGTTAACTCTATAGTGCAAAAGCTGCCTTACAGCCTTCAAGAAACCTGGGTTACACGGGGCTCCAAATACAAGCAAAAGCACAACGTCCCCTTCCCACCATTCTCTTATTTCGTGGACTTTATTCGCTATCAAGCAAAGGTTAAAAATGATCCTAGTTTTGACATCTCATCATCTGACTCTGCTCTCCCTAGGTCAAGTAAGCCTGCTCTAACCCGCAACTTCAAAGACGCACTTGTTGCAGTACGCAAAACAAGTGTATCTCCAACTCAGAATCCAAGCAGAGAGTGTCCTCTTCACAAGAAGCCTCATTCGTTGTTAAAGTGCGGAGGTTTTAGAGAAAAGACTCTCCAAGATCGCAGAACCTTCCTCAAGGAAAACAGACTTTTACAGGTGCTGCGCATGTAACCTAATTAACATGAGCTAGTTTACTAAATCATTTAAGCAGACTAGGTGACTCAGAGACATGACCTTTGGGTTTAAGACTTTACGTCTCCTAGCTCATTGACTATTCAATACACATTACCATAAACATCAACACAGGGTTAATTAGAACAAACAACAAAGTGTGGAATACCCTTAAGCCAGACTAGACTCATTTACATTGAACACATTATAGCAGACATCAGACAGATGAGTGGAGTTGATATTAGCATCTCCTCACAGTATGAGTCCCTACAGTATGACTCAGTCACTATTGCTAATATGGCAAATACAGGGTTCCCAGAGTCTGTGTGTCCTGGGGGACAAGGACACAAAGCCAAAGTAACAACACCTCAATGGTACCCCAAATGCCAGGGCCCATAAGCTGTAGGCAAGAGGCTGACATTCAGTCCCCTCCAAAAGCCTCTGTCCCGGGTGAGTCTGTCACAGTATATATATATATATATATATATATATTGACAAAAATCAAGAAAAAAGTGTTCCAAAGGAAAAGTTCCAAAATAAATGTCCAACCAGTGTTCAAAATCAAACCGGTGAGAGTCAATATTCCCTCGATGTGTTGTCCTTCAAATAAAATCAAAGCCGCTTATCAGATCTGTTGGATCTCAAATTAGATTAGATCAGATCCGCTCGCACACA